>NKZH01001813.1:0-40244 GCA_002370695.1 Metschnikowia matae var. maris | reverse complement strand
CGGCTCATCCGTCGTCCTGCATATCATCGCTAGTCACCCCATGCGTGTGACTGCTTCTCTAGTTCTTATCCACGCGTTAACAATTTTAGTATAAATTTCCAACCAAGATGGCGGTAATGTTTCACCGATATTTTCATTAGAATTCATTTAGAATTCATTATTCTAAAAATCGGAAGTCTGGAGGATTGCCCTATCAACTTTTATCAATTATTTGCCTGTTGACTTTGTTAGTATGGTTTGAATAGTTTTGATAAAGAGACTGTAACCATGGTTTAAAAGCCAGAGATCCACGTGGTCTTTTCTTCCTATAGCAAAAACAAACCCAAAGTATGTTATATATGTAACCACTTTTGGTGAAATGGTTATAGGAGTTAGGGTACTTAGAGTACTTATTCGGGCACCGGACAACAAGTAATAAGTGGATGACATTTTGACCGATTCATCAGATGCGAAGGGAATATGGTAATCAAATAAAGATTCATATGTCACATGTTCTGGCTCCTTTTCCATGTCGCATACCCTTATGGCTTACTGTAACCATTTCCACTTTAGGGGCCATATGTTCATATGTGTATAGTCACTGAGATACTCTCTTTTGAATCTCTATACATTTTTGCAGTTTGGCCAGTTCCTTGGTTTATCGGTAACCGTTGGTGAAAAGCCATCATGTCTCAAATCCTCAAATGAATAGTATATATCCATAATCAAAAGGTGATTCATTGCGATATCATGCCAGAAATCATCATCATGATCAAGTTACCAGTTCATGTGGGTCTGGTTTTATAACCTCTAGATTTTTTAGGAGGAGACCGCAAGGGGAGGATCAATTTCACAAGTCGTAAAGGGAACGATTTGTCGAGTGTAAAGGAGCCAAACCTTACCATTTCATGAATGAGACCTTCTTATCTACTGCATCATCTTCACTAGACGCATGTTTAGAAGGTATTATCCCTGGACCGATTGCTTTAGAAAGTATCATCACTAGACCAATTGCTTTAGAAGGTATCATCACTGGACCGATTGCTTTAAAAAGTATCATCCCTGGACCGATTAGTTTAGAAGGTTAAGTAAGTGTGACGAACTCCCTCCGAGTCGAATCAGTATCGGAACAAAAGATTCCTTGAGACTCCTTGATATTTCTCCTTCAATAGAGTTATTCAAGTACTTGTTCAAGAAAAGATATCATAAAGGTCTCCTGATATGTTTCGGACTTGGCCTTCACCGACCCTTGGTTGACCCCTAACTTGGTTGACCCCTAACTTGGTTGATCCCTAACTTGGTTTCAATTTAGTTTTCTGGACAACTCCTTACCGTGATAATAAGGACAACACCTTACCTTGGTTTCTGAACAACCGACTGAGAGTGATGAAGTGCGCGGTGCGGTGCTGCTAATTTCCAAATGTTTGAACGCCAGTGCTGTGCGAAAGGGTACGAACCTTTTATAGCCAAAGTAGTTGGAAATGTCTTTTTGTCGCGTTGGTTTGAAGGGGTTTTCAAAAGCACTGTACATTGATCTCGCGGTGTTTCACATTGATGTTTGCATATTGATGTTTCACATTGGTGTTTCATATTGATGTTTGCATATTGATGTTTCATATTGATGTTTGCATATTGATGTTTGCATATCCCGCAAATCAAATGTTTCAAGAAATCCCTCAACTGTTACCCGAAACATATGTATATACGTATATATAAACAACAGGTTCGCCTGACTAGATAAAAAATCCTTACGACTCTCTTCATGTCATATTATATTTTTTTTCAAACATACACGTGATAATAATTTAATTTTTTTTTTAACCCCAAATTCCTATTCAAGTTTTAAAATTTGTTAGTGCAGCTTTGGAATCGATAATAATCATGGGTTCTTCAAAAATCATGGATTCTTCAAAAATCATGGGTTCTTCAGAAATTATGGATTCTTCAAAAATCATGGATTCTTCAGAAATCATGGGTTCTTCAAAAATCATGGATTCTTCAAAAATTATGGGTTCTTCAACATCCCCTTGCGGCTTATCGTCCATTGCATCTACTGCTGTTTCCTTGGAAAAAAAACTGCAATTGGAAGACTTACCTAAAGATATCCATCCAATTCAAGAACAGTATGAAGAGAACCGAGAGTTCGTCCACAAACTTGTCTCCGTTTTGAAAAACGATACCCAGAAAAAAACTTCATATTCCCTGTTTACCGAAGATTGTTTAGTGTGTTTCAATAAAAGGTCGGGAGAAACCAAGAAGGACCAAGAACCTAAGGATGTTCCAACAATAAAAGGCAATGCAAGACACCAACCAAAGAATGAAAGATACTTTAGTTTACAAAGCCGGTTTGGAATGGTTGGTATGATCACTAAGAATCTGTCTTATCAAGAAGTGAAAGAATCCATCGACTTGATTCAGAAAATTGTGGATTACTATGAAATGACTTATGATGATTGTCTTGACATTTTTCTCGATAGGGCCCCTGACTACTTACCTTGGATACGCAACTGGTATCAAATCAATGGGTTCAAGCTTGACCGGTTTTGGACCATGATCTATGAGTTCCTACTCCACATTAAAACTCATTGTTCGGCCCGGAACCCATATAATGAAATGCTCATTACATGCAAACAGACCGGGACGCTTGATGAGTACCATGAAAAATTCGATCATATTCTTCTGCTCACATCTCTCAGTTTTCGAACCGATGAGAATATCCTCACGATTTATTTGCATGGCTTGAAGCCTCGCTTGAAGAGAAGTTTGCTTAGAACATCACTTAAGACTTATAAGGATGCATATCTTGTTCTTTGTGAAAGAAAGGTCATTCAGCTTCACAGTTACTCCTAGGCCGCTCCTCCCAGAGTCACTTGCTTTAGCATTTACCGCTTGCACCCTTGGGCTCTTGTAGTGGCGGTTTCAGTTGTGAAATATAAGCAATTAAGGACTCTTTCAAAAAGCAAAAAAAAAAAAAACCAAAAAATAGCGTGGTCGAGCTATATATCAATATGGATCCTAAAGGGTTCAAGCAACGAGAAATGTCGAACACACAAAGGATCTGGTAAAACAGGGACAGATCTATTATTTAACCTTGGAACAACAGACTAGTTGAAACATAAATTCAACTCGGGCGAAAACTGTGTACCTGTCCAGTTGGTGGGTGATGCAACAACTGATGACTTTGCAACGACTAATGGCTTTGCAACAACTGATGACTTTGCAACGACTAATGGCTTTGCAACGATTGATGACTTAGCGATATGGGCATCTCCTTAATTCATGACTGCTACTGCACCCAGTTCGCTGAAGAGTCGTTGAGCAGAGAGGCTGGTGCGTAGCGTTAAGGGCAGCGTATGCTGCAAAATCATGCGAAAAGAGTGTGGCTAAGGCCTCAGAAAACGAGAAGGCAAAATGGTTGGGTGAGACCTCCATGTTATGTTCATTAAATACATTTATGCCTAACTCCTTATATTCGTTGATGATTCCTCAAGAGAGGAATAGGAGTGGCTTAAATACCTTTGAGAGAAACGTGGGACCAAAGAACTCTCCACCACAACAATGGGAAGTATTATTCTGGAATGTTCGAAAGAGGCCATCTTTGCACGAAATGCTCTGATGGTAAAACGCTCGCCTTTGTAACCATATTCGAACTGAGACGCTTCATAATACCTTCATTGACAGGGCCTTGTCTATGGTGGATCTAACAGTATACCTTAGAGTATATGAACACATAGACAAGAATAATAGAGTGTATGAACACATTGACAGAACTTAAAGAGTCAATGAATAAGTAGATCTTGAACTGCATATTTATTAAGTATAAGGATTATATGAAAGAGAGGATGGAGTAGTTTATAGGTACTTAAGTAGTTTCGGAGACTGCATATAGGTGTAGACCTTATAGTATATGAACAAATTGATAGGACTAAAAGAGTAAAAAAATTTATAGGGCTCAAATAATATATTACAAATTCAATGATAACATGAATTAATCATTGGAGTGATTTATTGGTTGTTGGAGTCATTGTCGGTAGGTGGAGGTGAAGTTTTGAAGGTAGACCCGTGCACCAGCGCATTCTTGAATATACTACTCCAAACCATAATCGCGACTCTTTCCCCTCTCTCTCTACTAACCTAACCCCTCCCCTCATGCCTATTGATATCATTTCAAGTGCCTTTTTCGATGGCCCCCAAGTGATCCCAGGTTGGCCTTACCTAAAGACATATGTCCCCGTAGCTGCGGTAGTGGGTGCAGTCAAATACTATACCAACGGAGCGTCCAACCCTTGGAATGGAGACCTTCATGGTAAAGTGTTCATAGTGACAGGCGGCACTTCAGGGTTAGGGGCGGCGGTAACATATCAGTTGGCCCAAAAAGGAGCCCAGGTGATTCTTTTGTGCAGGCAAACTGATGATCCATTCACCATTGATTTCGTGGAAGATATGAGGGAACGCACCAACAACTTCATGGTTTATGCAGAATCCTGTGATTTACTGCTGCTACACAGTGTGCGACTTTTTGCCACCCGTTGGTTGGATAATCAACCTCCGCGCCGTTTAGATGGCGTGGTGTGCTGTGCGGCTGAAGGTATGCCCAAATGGAAGCCGCGGCAGGTATCGGAAGATGGCGTTGAGCTCCAAACGGCTGTCAATTATTTGGCTCATGTGCACCTTCTAACGCTTTTGAAACCACTGCTTCATGTTCAACCAGCTGACCGTGATGTACGCGTGGTGGTGGCCACATGCCTGTCTCAAGCATTTGCAGAGGTGGATGAGGGTGACCTCTTGTGGGATGCACGGAGGTATCCTTCCAATAATCCGTTGGCAGTTTATGGAACATCCAAGCTTTTGTTGGGCATGTTTGCTAGGCTGTTCCAACGCCTGTTGAATGTATATGAACGTACCGATAAGGCTCCTTGCAATATCCGCGTGAGTGTGGTGAACCCGGGCATTATGCGGACGGCTTCTTCCCGAAGGTATATTTCCATGGGGACGGTTTGGGGGTTGGTGCTTTATTTGATCATGTACCCGATTTGGTGGTTATTCCTTAAAGGTCTGACTCAGGGCGCACAGCTGATGATGTTTGCCATTTTGGCTCCCATTTTGGGCGCCCAGGATGGTGGTAACTTGGTGCAAGAGTGCAAGATTTTGACCCAGGGCCGCAAAGAATATTATGATTATGAGTTGCAGGACCGAGTGGTGGAAAAGACTCAAGATTTAATCAAAGCTTTGGAGACTCTGTCTGCGGTGGAAAGAAAGAAGGAGCAAAAGGAGGGTAAGTCGAAGGAGCAAGTGGAGCGGGAGCAGAAGCAGAAGGACATTTCTCAGAAGCCACAAACTGAGGAGGATCTCGATTATAAGCTCCAGATGATGCGTAAGTCCATGGGGCTTCCAATGGGTAGCGGGAAGTTATTCAGTGAAGAGGAAGTCAAGGAGGACGTGAAGGGAAAGGGAAAGGAAAAGAAGGTCAAGCAGCGGAAAAAGGGAAGAAAGGTTTAGTCTCGACTGATCAAAGCTGATAGAATAGACCAAGTGACTGGGCTGATAGAACATATTTGAGTGGAACTCAAATCCAGAAGCTTTAGCAGTTGGGTAAGACTCAGACGAGAATATTTGAGTCGTGAGCAATGGATCTGAAAAGAATGGATTCGAATTTGAAAAGAACTCAAACCTGAATGGAATCTGGAAGCGGACAAGAAGATGGAGCTTGGAATAACTGGACAAGAACGTTGAACGAACACAAAGTCAGATGAATCAGAGTGGTTATAGAATCGGACAAATCCGACAAATCGGATAGAACAGCATGGTCTTACATAATGGCAATGGCTTGGTGTTTGTCAAACAAAACTTCTCTCCACCATACCATTCCCTCCAGAAGTACTAGTACACCAGAATTACTAGTACACCAGAAATACTAGTGCATCAGATCCAGTACACCCACTAGATCAGGAGAGTTATGTATCCATTTTTCTCCATAGTCAAACTCCTACAGATATTGGTTCTTCAAGACTATAGTCAGAGCCAGAGCCAAATGGAGCTAGACGAGGTTTGGGAGTTTAATAGATAAAGGTTCCATGATAATTGCATGGAGTATGTTGAAAGGACCTTTTTATAGTCCAACTAATTAACATTAACTACATCTACTAAGTACTACATCTACTAAGCACTACATCTACTAAGTACTACATCTACTAAATACTACATACTACTAAGTACTACATCTACTAAATAATACATACTACTAAGTACTACATCTACTAAGTAGTAAAGGTTGACTATTGAGGACTGGGGTCTTCCTATGGTGGATCTGATAGCTACTCCTCTCTGTACTTGAAGGAGAAGAACCCCAAGGTACAGTTTATTATTGGTACTGACCCCAAAAGGGAACCATCTTTCTTTGCCCAGCCCAAGTCTTTGAACATCTCTACTGACGAATACTTTGGCGGAAGGTCTTGGATGTGATATCATTCCTAATGTGTTGACAAGAGACTACGTTGACTCCCGGTTCTGCTTTACAGAAGGTTGCTTTACAGAAGGTTGCTTTACAAAGGTTGCTTTACAAAGGTTGCTTTACAAAGGTTGCTTTAAAAAGGCTGCTTTGCAAGTGGCTAAGGACTTGACTGAAGCTGACACCTTAAGTATGCAACCACATGAACTAGGAGGATTCACGAGTATACAGTTTCTCATGTCACTATAAATAGAGGATGTCAGTTAGTAGGGTGTTAGTGAGATGTCAGTTGTAATTAGATAGTAGTAGGAAGTCATTCAGTTAGTTGTTATTAAACAGTCAGTAATACAGTTCTAGCCAGTAGTTAGTGGTTACTTTTTTCACTTAGTACTTAATCACTTAGTAGTATCCACTTACAGAGTCGCTTAACAAGCTTTTACTTGGTTATTCAGTTAGTAGTCAGTGGTAAGTAGTCAGTAGTCAGTGCTGAGTAGTCAGTGGTAAGTGGTAAGTTGTCGGTTATTAATAGTCAGTAGTCACTTGGTAGTCACTTGGTAGTCACTTGGTAGTAGTAGGTAGTAGTAGGTAGTAGTAGGTAGTAGTAGGTAGTAGTAGGTAGTAGTATGTGGTAGTAGGTAGTGGTAGGTAGTGGTAGGTAGTGGTAGGTGGTAGTAGGTAGTTACAATTTACTAGTCAGTAAGTTTACAATTCGTATGTAGTTAGTAGGAAGTCAGTCATACAATAATAGTCAGTAGTTGATGGTTATTAGTAAGTAGCCACTTGGTCCTTGGTCAGTGAGTACTTGGTAGTTAGTACTTAGTAGTCAGTACTTAGTAGTTAGTACTAGGCTACTCAATACTTATAGTTGGTAGTCAATAGTCAGTAGTTGAATTCTTCAGTTAGAAGGTAGTAGTCATTAAGTAATACGGATTGGGTGTTTTTCTGGTGCTTGACCTATACATTGCGGTTGGCCGGCTCGGTGTTTATCCTCTTGAAGGCCAGCTTGAAAAACGTCTCTTTGCTGGGCTCGGGAATGGAACGCTACCAGTTCCTTTTCCTTCCTCCGCCTGAAGTGGGAATCCCATAAACTCAACTTGATCAATCAATTGTTGAGCATTGGTGCTGATTCTCGGGTCATGGGGCTTGCTACAAATGTATCTATGGTTTCGGCATCATACTATGATCATACTATGATCATACTATGATGATTCTAATGGAACGGAAAATTCCACAGTGCTTTGTCTAAAAGGTACTTCTACTAAGGCTGGCGACTTCTCGTCTTACCAGATAGTGATTTTTGATTTTCCCTGAAGGAACTGTCATTGCTTCCAATACAAAGGCACGGTCTCAGGCTTATGCTAATAAGATCAACAAGCCTGTATTCAAGCACGTGTTGCTTCTGAGAGCATGTGTTGCTTCCGAGAGCATTTGGTCTCTTTCTCATGTTGAGGATGTTGAGGGAGACGATGGATGTGATATATGATGTTGCATTGGGTTTCTGGCTTGAAGTCTGACGAATATGGCAAAGATGTCTTCACCTCAAAAGCTTTCTACTTCAAGGGAAAGAGACCAAAGAGGGTGCACTTTTATTTAGTCAATAGACGTCGGTTACCCAGTAAGTATACCTTTAGTCACTTAGTCACTTAGAAGTAAGTAGTCTGTAGTCTGTAGTCTGTAGTCAGTACTGAGTAGTAAGTAGTCTGTAGTCTGTAGTAAGTACTGTGTAGGAAGTAGTAGTAGTAGTAGTAAGTAGTAAGTAGTAAGTAGTAAGTAGTAAGTAGTAAGTAGTAAGTAGTAAGTAGTAAGTAGTAAGTAGTAAGTAGTAAGTAGTAAGTAGTAAGTAGTAAGTAGTAAGTAGTAAGTAGTAAGTAGTAAGTAGTAAGTAGTAGTACTATGTAGTAGTACTATGTAGTAGTTTTGAGTAGTATTAGTCAATAACAGTGACTAGTAATAACGTGTAATGAGTAAATGTTGAATGTAGTATGAGTCGAAACAGTAGTAACTAGAAGTAGTTTGCTGTTAGTAATGGTTCGTAATGTAGTACTAGTCAGTAGTCAGTAATAATTCTTCATCATGAGTAGTATTACTAGAAAGTAGTTTTCAGTATTCAGTAAGTAGTACTCAGAGAGTAGTGGTCAGTGTTCAGTAATTTGTGAGTACTGGTAACAGTAATAGAGTCAATACTTAGTTGCTAGTATTCACTTAGTAGTTAGTAGTTAGTAGTTAGTAGCTAGTAGTTAGTAGTTAGTAGTTACCCCTTAGTCATAATCCTTATAGTAGTGAGTTCCAGCTAGTGTTAGTCAGTATAGTGAGTACTAGTCAGTAGTATTAATGAGGGCTAATATCAATAGCAATACTCATTATGAGTAGCAATATCTAGTAGTAGTTACTATTAGTCTTTTGAAGTAGTAGTGAAAATAGTAATAGAAGGGTTAATTGGTGATGGCTATATAACTAGGCTTATTAATAGCAGTAGTAAATTATTCAGTTAAACGCTAGTAGTGAGTCAGTAGTCAGTAGTTAGTAGTGAGTAAGTAAGTATACCGTTGTCATTTAGTCATTAGTCACTTTGTCTTTTAGAAGTAAGTAGTAAGTAGTCATAATGAGTGTAGTAGTCAATAACAGTAGTAATGAGTATTACTTGAGAGTAGTAGTATTCAGTACTCAGTAAGTAGTACTCAGTGGTCAGTAAATAGCATAGCATATCAAGATAACGATTTATACTTTAAACTTGTTAACGACTATAAATACACAAAACACCTTTGGATTATAGCAGCTCAAACCTGCAATAAAGTTGTGTTTGAACACCAAATGTCTTTAAGAAAAAAGGATGGAGTTTCCTTCCCTATTGAAATGTGTTTTGATTATAGGATTTATTTGCCTTATGAAATAGATGTTTTAGAACTATGATTTTCCGCAAACTCCCCTGTAATACATATTTCTCACAATATATACTAGCTTCGTAAAACTTGGCTAGTGATTTTACTGTTTTGTCTTCCCTACTTAGATTTACCAATATATCAACAAACTTAAATTCAGAAATAAACGCCTGCAAATACTGATCCTAGTATACCCAATATAGCAAATCCTATATCTTTAGCTTTTAACTCTCCTGTAATGGCTTTTACAGCTATTAAATCGGTTATGGCTATTGTTATATCGATAATGCCTGAAGTAACCGGACCCAAAACCATTGATAATCCGCCAACTAAATAGTGAGTAGGTGACACGATTATTAGTACTAGTAGTAGCAATTAGTAAATACTATAGAGAGTGACAACTTAGTAGTTAGTATTCACTTAGTAGTTAGTAGTTAGTAGTTAGTAATTAGTAGTTAGTAGTTAGTAGTTAGTAGTAGTAGTTAGTAAATACTATAGAGACTAACAACTTAGTTGCTAGTATTCACTTAGTAGTTATTAGTTAGTAGTTAGTAGTTAGTAGTTAGTAGTTAGTAGTTAGTAGTTAGTAGTAGTGAGTTCTAGCTAGTGATAGTCAGTATAGTTAGCAGTAGTATTAGTCAGTAATAGTCATTTGAAGTAGTAGTTAATAAGAGGACAATTAGTGATGGTCATAAAACTAGTTCCATCAATAACAGTAGTAAATTCTTAAGTTGTAGTCGGTAGTCAGTATAGTTAGTACTAGTAGTAGTCAGTAGTCAGTAGTCAGAAATTGTAAGTAGTACCCATATGTAGTTGTCATAGTGAGTACCAGTAAAAGGTGAACAATGAGTACTCATCAATGGTCAGTATACTGAGTAGTCAAAGGTATTCAGTAAACATTCAGTGCTAGTATTAGAGTAATAGTAGTACTCAAAGTGGTGATAGTAGTAATAGAGTAATAGTAATAGTACTCATAGTATACAGTGTTTTTCAAAAACAGTTAAACCAAACTAGCAAATTTAAACAAACCAATACACATAACTCCCCCAAACAAGGATACCATACCAGTTCATGTTCCGTCCCGGTTTGACCCTTTGACCCTTGATTGGTACTACAACAGTCTTAAAAACAGTAAATCATAATATAAGGCAATCTCCAGACTTCACATTTTCAAAATATTGAATTCTTCAATGTATGAAGCTTAGTGTGAACCTTTAAGCCATTTGATTTGAAATTCTGTGCGAATAGGTGGATAGAACCATATTGAATTATTGGTTTGAATAGTTTTGAATAACACTGTACCAGAAATTGAGCATTCCAGAAAGTGAGCATCCCAGAAAGTGAGCATCCCAGAAAATGAGCACACAGTGTTATTCGAAACGATTCAGACCTACGCGACAGAATGATTCGGACCAAGAAGACAGAATGATTCGGACCATACTATTAAAATTAAACAAACCACTCTTCGTTTACTAATTACATAGCCCCTCCCAAGTTGCTATATACAGGATAACAATAAACTCAGTTCAGTTTTGTTTCCGTACTGCAAGACTCCCAAATGCAGTACTTATATTAGGCAATCCTCCAGAAATTTAAGATTTAAGATTTAAGATTTCAGAATATTGGAGTCCAATGAAAGTTGGTGTGAAGCATTACGCTGTTTGGTTTGAAAGGATGTGCAACGGGGTACGAAACTTTGTGAATTATTGGCTTGTTTAATTTTGCTAGTGTGGTCCGAATCATTCTGTCTTCTTGGTCCGAATCGTTTCGAATAACACTGTACCAGAAAGTGAGTATTCCAGAAAGTGAGCATCCCAGAAAGTGAGCATCCCAGAAAGTGAGCATCCCAGAAAATGAGCATCCCAGATTTCGCAGCCATTCTGTGACCAAGTGCGAAGTATATAAAACCCTGGGCCCCCCCCCCTCATATTTCTTCCTCTTCCCACCACCTTTTCTCCACACAAAAAACATAAACACCCAAAAACAAAAAGCATCAAAAGACCTGAACTCTTCCTTCCTTCATCTGAAATGCATCTCCTCTTTTTATACCTCCTCTTACTCCTTCTTCCTGGAATTTTTGGAGCCAGAGTCACAATCTCGCTTCTCATAGCTTACCTATACCCAGAACCCTCCTCCAAAAACAATAACAATATCAACAACAACAACAACAACGAAGAAGTGCATGAAAACATTAAGAACGTGGGAATAAAGAAAGAGAAAACGAACACGAAGAAGGAAAAAAAGAGAACAAAAAGAAGGCAAAAACACAATTTCTTACTGACTACTCATAAACACACTAAAGTAAAACGGGGCCAGACATTTAATGGATGTTCACAGGCTCTGCAACACTTTGGGCCACAGAGACCAGTCAGTAGGGCAAAGGCAAGATAGAACATACGAATAGTATACCTCTTGCATTCAGGAGTCTTCATTATATAACATATATGGACCCTGAAAGATATAAACACTCGGACTCTATGAGACGATTGATAAATAATTAGCTAATAATAAAAAAGAATTGCAATTGGTTCTAAGAGTAGTCAGTGGTATAGTACAGTAATAGTAGTACTAATAGAGTAATAGAGTAGTAGTCAGTAGTAATAGAGTAGTAGTCAGTAGTAATAGTAGTACTAGTAGTAGTAGTAATAGTAGTACTAGTAGTAGTAGTAATAGTAGTACTAGTAGTAGTAGTAATAGTAGTAATAGAGTAATAGTAATAGTAATAGTAATAGTAATAGTAATAGTAATAGTAGTGAGTAATAATACTAGTAGTGAGTAATAATACTAGTAGTGAGTAATAGTACTAGTAGTCAGTACTACTAGTAGTCAGTACTACTAGTAGTCAGTACTACTAGTAGTCAGTACTACTAGTAGTCAGTACTACTAATACAGTCTTTTTAAACATTATTCAAACCAGTGTGACAATATGGTTCAAACCAGACTATCAATAAGCAGACCAATAATTAAAATAGTTTCGTACTTACGACTTCAAAATTGTTAAGGACCAATTATTTGAAATGACCTGTTAAAATAACCAGTTTATATGAACTCTTTATTAAATATAAAAACAAGATTTCCTCGAACAATTGGGTGGTTCAATTTTGCTTAGTGTGGTTTGAACATGAACATTTTGCTTCGATGATTTGAATACTTTTGAAATACACTAGAGTCAGTAGTAGTATAATGAGTAGTAGTAGTAGTAGTAGTAGTGAGAAACTTTCAGTAGTAATAGTCAGTAACAGTATAATGAGTAACAGTATAATGAGTAACAGTATATTTAGTAGTAGTAGTACTACTTAGTACTACTCAGTCGTAGTCAGTACTAGTAGTCAGGTATTGTAGTAGTAGTAGTAGTCAGTAGTAATAGAGTAGTAGTAGTAGTAGTAGTAGTAGTCAGTAGTAATAGAGTAGTAATAGTAGTAGTAGTAGTAGTCAGTAGTAATAGAGTAGTAATAGTAGTAGTAGTAGTAGTAGTAGTAGTAGTGAGAAACTTTAAGTAGTAATAGTCAGTAACAGTATAATGATTAGTACTAGTAGTACGTAATAGTATCAATGGTCAGTAATTGCGGTAATAGTCAGTACTACTATAATGAGTAGTACTAGTAGTGACTTATAGTACTATTAGTAGTCAGGAACACTATAATAAGTTCTACTAGTATTCCGTACTAGTAATAGTCAGTAAAAGTATAATGAGTAGTACTAGTAGTCAGTAGTTAGTAGTAATAGCCAGTTACAGTAAAATGAGTAGTACTAGTAATGAGTAATTGTAGTAATAGTCAGCAGTAGTACTATTAGTAGTCAGTAAAAGTATAATTAGTAGTAGTAGTAGTAGTAGTAGTAGTAGTAGTAGTAGTAGTAGTCAGTAGTAAGAGAGTAGTAATAGAGTAGAAATAGTAGTAGTAGTAGTAGTAGTAGTGAGAAACCTTTAATTGTCAGTAGTAGCATAATTAGTGTTACTAGTAGTGAGTAATAATCAGTAATAGTATAATGAGTAGAGCTAGTAGTTAGTAATACTAATAGTCAGTGATAGTGCCAGTAGTGAGTAATAGCATAATGAGTAATAATAGTAGATCTAGTAGTCGTACTACTAGTAGTCAGTAATAAAACTAGTAGTCAGTACTACTAATATAGTCTTTTTAAACACTATTCAAACCAGACTAGCAAGATTAAGTAAACCAATAATTAAAAAAGCTTTCGTACTTACGACTTCCTAAAAATTGTTAACAATAAAGGATCAAGGATTTGAAATAACTAGTTTATGTGCAATCTTTATTAAGTATTATAAACAGTAATAGTAAGTTGTCGAACTATTGGGTGGTTTAATTTAGCATAATGTGATTTGAATATTTTGCTTCGCTGATTTGAATACTTTTGAAAGACACTATACTAATACTCAATACTTTATAGTCAGTAATTGTATAATGACTACTATTATTAGTGAGTAATAGTCAGTATTAGTGTGATGAGTACAGTGTTATTTAAAACTATTCAAACTATGGTTGGTAACATGTTTTGAACCAGAACTAGCCAAAATATATAGACAACTAAGTAATTCAAAAAGGGTCGTAATCCTTCACAGAGTCTTTCAAACCAAATGACATAACGTTTCAAACACCAACTAAATCAGAATTCAGTTTTCTGACATCTTAAATCTAGAGGCTGGTTTGAATGATATTGAAAAATACTTTAGTACCAGTAATAGTCAGTTATAGTATAATGAGTACTACTAGTGTTGTAATAGTCAGTAACTGTATAATGAACAGTAGAATGAGTAACAGTAGAATGAGTAACAGTAAAATGAGTAACAGTATAGTGAGTACTACTAGTAGTGAGCAGTACTAATAGTCAGTAATACTAATAGTCAGTTACAGTATAATGAGTAATAGTAGAATGATATTAACATTACATTAACACTATAGTAGCAATTTACTAGCACAAACTCGAACCCCTAAATACAATATATAAAATACCTACACTGCCAACATTACTACTACTACTACTACTACTACTACTAACATATTTAGACAAGTTACACTATTACTACTAGTGCTACCATATGACTAGATACATTACTGCTACCATATGACTAGATACGTTACTGCTAAGAAGACGATTTGTATTACTTGTTGTATTACTTCTCTACTAGTCAGTAATAGTATAATGAGTACTATTAATAGTAGGTAACAGTACAATGAGTAATAGTATTATGAGTAACAGTATAATGAGTAACAGTATAATGAGTAACAGTAATAGTAGGAGTAGTAGTAGTAGTAGTAGTAGTAGTAGTATTGAGTAATACTAATAGTCAGTATAGTAATAGTAGTCAGTAATAGAATGAGTAGTACTATTTATAGTCAGCTATTGTATAATGAGTACTCTTAATAGTGAGTAGTACTAGTAGTCAGTAAAGTATAATGAGTAGTCATCAGTCCCTTTTAGTAGTGAGTGGTGCTAATTGTCAGTAATAGTAGAATGAGTAGAGCTAGTAGTGAGCAGTACTAATAGTCAGTAATACTAATAGTCAGTAATACTAATAGTCAGTAATAGTATAATGAATAGTAGTAGTAATCATTTGTTAGTAGTTAGGAGTCAGTAAATTTTAGTAGTGAATGGTACTAATAGTCAGTTATAGTAGAATGAGTAGTAATAGTATAATGAGTAGTAATAGTATAATGAGTAGTAATAGTAGAATTAGTAGTAATAGTAGAATTAGTAGTAATAGTAGAATGAGTAGTAATAGTAGAATTAGTAGTAATAGTAGAATGAGTAGTAATAGTAGAATTAGTAGTAATAGTAGAATTAGTAGTGCTAGTAGTGCTAGTAGTGACCAGTAGTGACCAGTAGTAATAGTCAGTAATGGACTCTGATGGTGGATTAGCAATGGGAAATGTGTGGGGCCCGTGCACCAGCTGTAGCTCGGGGTATCTGGGAAGTGCGCCAATGATAGCTCTCACTGATAACATGGAGCGCGCGGGTCACGTGTGCGCGCTCACTTATCACTACTGGCAGGCAATACTCCCAAACACCAGAGCTTCCGAAATCAGCGTACCATACTAGAACCGCCGGTTCGGCACATGAAACATCCATTTGAAACAAACTCTAAAACTCGTTTTGAAACATCCTAGAAAACATCTTCGAAACACCCTTCAAATCCCTTTTTTGGAAAACCCCCAGATCTATAAATCGTCCAACATCGTTCGCCTCCACATCACCCTCCACTTCTGCCGTTGCCGTTGCCGCCACACCTTTTGCGCTCGTCCAATCGCCTCACCATCCATTCCATCTTCTTCCACTGGCATTTTTAGTTCCTATCCGGTTTTTCCGCCGTCAAAATTCCGCTTTACCCGCCCTTTCACCTTAAAAACCCCCGCAAATTTATGGATCTGTATTCCACGCCGCCGGCGGGAGGTCCCACCAAGACGTCTCAGCCCGTTAGTTCATTGACCAAGCTCTTGAGTGAAAATAACTCAGCTGTGGCCTCAAAAAACGGCTCTCTGACCTCCATAGCCTCCAATAACGGTCCTCTGACCCCCGTGGGCTCCCATAATGGCTCTCTGGCGTCTTTAGCCGTGGATCCCGACCATGGGTTCCCTCCAAAGCCCGATCCGGCTTACGAAATCGACCCGGGAATTTCAATGGCCCTTCCTGGAAACGATACTCTGATTTCTCCGCATCAAAAGGCCCCGGTGGTGGTCAGTGGTGGTTTCGATAGTCCCTGTGAGACCATTGATAGCCGTTTCGACGCTGACAAGTTTTCCCGAGACGTGCCGATCCGAGCTCCTTCCGTAGCCAATCACCGGGTCAACAGAACAAACTCGGTGTCTCATATGTCGTTCTTTTCCACCGGAGGCTATGGAAATGAGAGTTTATCATCCAGTATACCATACGGGGCACCCGGTGGACGCGGCAGTGGTTCCTTGGGCAAATCGGTTGGGTCCATGCTGAACATCTTGCCTCAAATGGCCCTGGCAGGCCTGGAGCACGTGCCCAACCTCCCCAATGGTCAGCCCATCAACTCCGTACATATCCAGTCTCCTCAGGTCAACTCGCTGTCGATCGAGCCCCGGTTTGTCATCTCCAAGCAACGCGTGGCACAAGCCCAGGCTGCATCCATGTCCACCAGTGCTCGGCTGGGGTCCAACCTGAGTCTTTCGTTTCTTTTTTCATCGAAAAAGGGCCTGAAGTCCAATAGCTCGTCCACGGACTTGGGCTCGTTTTACAACAACGCCCAGCAGGAGCCCCAGGTGTTTGGTATTTCGCCCTCATCCACTTCTTCCATGGACAGCAACAACTTTGCACCTAGCCTGCGTCATAACTCCATGGCCAACCTCAAGCGGTTCTTTAAGAAAACTGGCTCGCCCAGCCAGCCCACGGTCATGGGCAACTTGTCGTCTTCTTTGCGTTCGAATGCAGCTTATCCCAATGCAGTGCATTCCTCCAATGCTACTCCTGTTACTAGTTCCATGATCAATGCTCAATATTCCAACCAATCGTTAAATCCAACTGCTTCTGAAACATCTTACCTGCAGTCTCCCGGAGGCTCTTTTGCACCCGGCTCTATGACTATGAGTAGCTCCATGAACATGAGCAGAACACCATCTGTTATCCGTGCCCAAGAACGCAAAGGTTCTGTTCTGGGCATGATTAACCTGCAGGTTTTGCCATTTTCCAAGCGCTACAGCAAGTTCATGGAGAGTTTAGGTGCAGGCGCTGGTGGAGCAGTCAAGCTTGTCAATCGGTTACTGGACAAAAAAGTTTTTGCCGTTAAGGAGTTCCGGGCCAAGTACCAGAACGAGAGCAAGCGGGACTATGCCAAGAAAATTACTGGGGAATATTGCATAGGGTCCACTTTAAAGCATCCCAACATCATTGAAACTGTGGAGATTTGTTATGAAAACGAGCGCATTCTCCAAGTCATGGAGTACTGTGATTTTGACTTATTTGCCATTGTCATGTCCAACCAGATGTCACGTGAAGAAATCGATTGTTGTTTTAAACAGATTCTCTCCGGAATCCATTATTTGCACTCCATGGGTTTAGCGCACCGGGACCTTAAATTGGACAATTGTGTGGTTGATGCAAGAGGCATAGTTAAGATCATTGATTTTGGGTCGGCAGTGGTGTTCTCATATCCCTTCACCAAGAACTTGATCGAGGCACAAGGAGTTGTGGGATCCGATCCATATTTGGCACCCGAAGTGTGTGTGTTTAGTAAATACGACCCTCGACCCGTGGACGTATGGTCGGTGGCCATCATTTACTGCTGCATGATGCTCAAGAAATTCCCATGGAAGGTGCCCAAGTTGATTGACTCCAGCTTCAAGTTGTTTGCTACGAGAGGCGAGTTCACGCAATTCAGCGAGATACTCACGCGGACACCCGAACATAACTTTGGCGTCAACGATATGAGCGATATTAAGGAAGCCGTGGAGGAGTTTGAAGAGCCCAGTGGAAACGCCCACACTTCCAGTGAAACTGGAGCCAACCGGTTGCTTTTGGCATTACCACATGATTGCCGTACATTGATTGGGCGCATGGTGGAGTTGGCGCCTGCATGCCGGATCTCAGTGGAAGAGTGCTTCAAAGACCCATGGCTCAATGGCATCCACATGTGCACGGTGGAGGAGCGGGTCAAGGAGGATGGGACGTTCAACTACCAGGTGTACAAGGGCGAAGACCATGAGCACACCACGGTGGACCAGTCCAAGGCGCACATAGCAGCGTTTGACAAGAAGAAAAAGACCTAGTAATAGAATAGAATACAGTCAAGTCAGAAGAAATTCAGGAGGAAGAAGAAATTCAGGAGGAAGAAGAAATTCAGGAGGAAGAAGAAATTCAGGAGGAAGACATTATGAAGAGAAGCGGGGGGCGTTTACGGGGACCCGGGACAGATCGGAGGGGCAGACTTTCTGGCCGAAGTAACCCCTCCATTGCCTGATGTCCCTAGGCGATAACCTCGACATCGGCTATAGTTGCCGAAAGCCATCAGATGGGGAGCCCAAACATTATTGTCTATATGGGATATTTTCGGCTGCACGGGTGTGCCACCAATTATAACAAAAAGGTTAGGCCAGATCCCAAAACTGCTTCTTCCATTCTATACCATAGTAAATATTACTCTAGACTCTATTGTCTATACACTACCATCACTTTCTATACAATATATCACTGTCTATACACTACTATTACTGTCTATACAATCTATCACTGTCTATACAATCTATCACTGTCTATACAATCTATCACTGTCTATACAATACTATAACTGTCTATACACTACCATCACTCTCTATACACTACCATCACTCTCTATACAATACTATAACTGTCTATCTACTACCATCACTCTCTATACACTACTACTCTACTACTGTCTATCTACTACTGTCTATATACCATGATTTTCGAAACTATTCAAACCACATTAGAAAATTGATCAAACCAATAATTCAAAACGTTCACAAGGCAACCCTCCAGATTTGAGATTTCAGAAGATTTCCATTTTACAAAGAGTATGTATCTGTGAACCATTACATTCATTTGTTTGATAAGATGTGTCAAGGAGTACAAAAATGTTTGATTTATTGCTTTATTGGTTTATTGGTTTAATGGTTTATGGTTTATGGTTTATGGTTTATGGTTTATGGTTTATGGTTTATGGTTTATGGTTTATGGTTTATGGTTTATGGTTTATGGTTTATGGTTTATGGTTTATGGTTTATGGTTTATGGTTTATGGTTTATGGTTTATGGTTTATGGTTTATGGTTTATGGTTTATGGTTTATGGTTTATGGTTTATGGTTTATGGTTTATGGTTTATGGTTTATGGTTTATGGTTTATGGTTTATGGTTTATGGTTTATGGTTTATGGTTTATGGTTTATGGTTTATGGTTTATGGTTTATGGTTTATGGTTTATGGTTTATGGTTTATGGTTTATGGTTTATGGTTTATGGTTTATGGTTTATGGTTTATGGTTTATGGTTTATGGTTTATGGTTTATGGTTTATGGTTTATGGTTTATGGTTTATGGTTTATGGTTTATGGTTTATGGTTTATGGTTTATGGTTTATGGTTTATGGTTTATGGTTTATGGTTTATGGTTTATGGTTTATGGTTTATGGTTTATGGTTTATGGTTTATGGTTTATGGTTTATGGTTTATGGTTTATGGTTTATGGTTTATGGTTTATGGTTTATGGTTTATGGTTTATGGTTTATGGTTTATGGTTTATGGTTTATGGTTTATGGTTTATGGTTTATGGTTTATGGTTTATGGTTTATGGTTTATGGTTTATGGTTTATGGTTTATGGTTTATGGTTTATGGTTTATGGTTTATGGTTTATGGTTTATGGTTTATGGTTTACGGTTTATGGTTTATGGTTTACGGTTTATTGGAAATCCTTTGAAGATATAAAAAAAGTACTTCAAACGTATGTGGACGAATTGATATGAGACAACGTCAACAAGAATTATGAAATCCGTCGGGGGGATCCACGAGATAAAGAAAACGAAGAGAACATACGCAAAGTCCGCATCACAAGAGAAAGAAAAGAAATTATACGACGAACCGGAGCAAGCATTTTGAGAACAGCCGGGCAAAACTACGGGATATCGGTGTTAAAGAAGAGATATTAGTCACTACGAACAAAGCGAATCAAATCCAAGAATTTGAACAATGAAAGTTAAGACATACCCCGAATCTCCCAACTATCTAGCCAGTAATAAATGTAGTGGCTCTGTAACGTGATGGTAATGCTAATGAAGATATTGAGCTTGTAGTGCTTTCGGATCAAGGTGTGACGGAAGAGACTCAAGTACACTCCGACCACGACAGTATAGAGAAAAAGAAAGAAAGAAGATACACCTTTTATTTGTGGATGCCCAAAACGTTTGATTGTAGTATAGTAGTATAGTGTAGTATAGTAGTATAGTAGTATAGTGTAGTATATTGTAGTTAGTAGTATGATGTAGTATAGTGTAGTATAGTAGTATAGTGTAGTATAGTAGTATAGTGTAGTATAGTAGTATAGTAGTATAGTAGTATAGTGTAGTATAGTAGTATAGTAGTATAGTGTAGTATATTGTAGTTAGTAGTATGATGTAGTATAGTGTAGTATAGTAGTATAGTGTAGTATAGTAGTATAGTGTAGTATGATGTAGTATAGTGTAGTATAGTAGTATAGTAGTATAGTGTAGTATAGTAGTATAGTAGTATAGTAGTATAGTGTAGTATAGTAGTATAGTAGTATAGTGTAGTATATTTTAGTTAGTAGTATGATGTAGTATAGTGTAGTATAGTAGTATAGTGTAGTATAGTAGTATAGTGTAGTATAGTAGTATAGTAGTATAGTAGTATAGTGTAGTATAGTAGTATAGTAGTATAGTAGTATAGTAGTATAGTGTAGTATATTGTAGTTAGTAGTATGATGTAGTATAGTGTAGTATAGTAGTATAGTGTAGTATAGTAGTATAGTGTAGTATGATGTAGTATAGTGTAGTATAGTAGTATAGTAGTATAGTGTAGTATAGTAGTATAGTAGTATAGTAGTATAGTGTAGTATAGTAGTATAGTAGTATAGTGTAGTATATTGTAGTTAGTAGTATGATGTAGTATAGTGTAGTATAGTAGTATAGTAGTATAGTAGTATAGTGTAGTATAGTAGTATAGTAGTATAGTGTAGTATATTGTAGTTAGTAGTATGATGTAGTATGAGTGTAGTATGAGTGTAGTATGAGTGTAGCATATTGTGTTAGATACTTGTTACGTCAGGTACTCTAGTTACTATATTCATTCGTCGATGATTCCTCAAGCGAGGAATTGGAGCTGCTTTTTTAGTGTTTTCAAGAATCTAGATCGCCACGGAACAACTCCGTCGCAATCATTGTCTTAATCATTTCAACTGATTCTGATACTCCGTATAATGAGGCGGAGTATAAGTCTGAATAGAAAACTAAAAAACAATAGCCATTGTATTAGGCAGAGAGGTTTCATAATATCTCAATAGCTAGGGTACTACTCCCAGCCTCGATGTGGATTGAGTAGGCCATAGAAACACCATGCTAATGAGTGTATCCCGGTAGAGCCGTGTGACATAGGGTAGCATGTCTCCAGCTCGTATAGTGTTGATTTCAGCTTGCAGATGATCTGTAGAGCGTTGAGACGAACTAATAAAAGTTTGCAAGCACTGATTGGTGACTTGACTTTTAAACTGTCGCGAATTGTAGTATACTGTTGAGATTTTACGTAATCTCTTTGCTAACTTGGAATTGTTATGGCGTTGGTCTCCAGTTGTTCTCTTTTAGTACGATGGTTCAGGATTCATCTTAGATCACTTTTATTCATCTCTAAACTAGATATCAGTGAACTGTTCTCACAATCGATACCGCTCAACCTAGAGCGGGATCCTCTCTATAAATACAGTTGGGTCCCCAGGAACCCTAACCCGTTCCCTCTCTCCCACCTACATTGTCTCCAAAGAGAACAATGCCCCAGAGCTGGACACGAGCCCAACTAGGGCTTGACCCGAGCCCAACACAGCTTAGTTAGCAATTGTCTCCCTTGGACAATACCCAACATTGTTTCATCTGAATGCCTTCATTGGAACATGCAGTACCCGCACACATGCAGGTCCCTCATCGTATGTTCCACAGTTTCAACGCAAACTAGTCTCCATGTTTAAGAGCTCATCAGAATATTGAACACTCTAATGAAAGTTGGTATGAAACATTCCGCCATTTGGTTTGTCAAACTTTGTGAAGAAGACTAAACCTTTTTTGATTTATTGGTTGGTTTAATCTTGGTACTTCTGGCTCCAAACATTTAACCCCTTGGTTTGAATAGTTTTGAGAAGCACTGTAGAATTCAATTTTCTGTAATGGGTTTAATCTGAAGGCTGGCTTAAATAATTTTGGATGGAAAACATTGTAGTAAACATTGTAGTAAATATTGTAGTAAATATTGTAGTAAATATTGTAGTAAATATTGTGGTAAATATTGTAGTAAACATTGTAGTAAACATTGTAGTAAACATTGTAGTAAACATTGTAGTAAATATTGTGGTAAACATAGTTCTCATGAATGTAGTGGTACCTCAATCATAACCTGTTAATGTTTCATTTCATTGATCTTCGCAGGCTGAGCTACCATACTATCCATAGTATCTCATGCTAGTTCCTTCTAAGTGCTTCTTGGTTCTTTGTCACGTTCTAACTTGAACTATACTGGACCAGTCTTATTCTGTTCTTGTCGCTCGCAAAGCTATCTTTCTTCTCTTCGCATGTCAGGCCAGACTTGATTCTCTTTCTGCCTCTGCATAGAAGTATAACCTCCGACAATAAGACTCTCTGTATACGACTCTCTGTATACGACTCTCTGTATACGACTCTCTGTATACGACTCTCTGTATAAGACTCTCTGTATACGACTCTCTGTATAAGACTCTCTGTATACGACACCTGTATGACAACCATAACACTATAGTATCCGACTTTCGTCTTGGACAATTAAACTATATCCAAAAACAATCCAGGTGTTTCAATTTCCACTAAAGCCTTCACGAACTCTTCCTCGAATCTGCCACTTTAAACCTAGTAGATCCCTCGTTAAACGTTTGGAAGAGCTCTAGTTGGTTAACGATGTTCACATCGCTTCCAGAATCCCATACAAAATTCCACCTCTCGGTGTCAGTAATACGGACTGTGCATTTAAGCATTGCGAGGGGGGGTTCGCACTTTTTGGTGAAGTTAACATTTTGGTGAAGTTATAGGTTCACTAATAAAATACATGATATGGAAGGAAAAATCTGGAAACGATGATATATATATAAATTTAGTCATAGATTAATTAGTGAACATTTAAAGGTAATATATGTCATAACTAATATTAATATAGTAGATCAATCATCCAAAATTTACACTGTTAATATTTTCATTCACTAACACATCAGGGCTCATAATCTATTAATATTTCAACGCTTTACCCAACCAATACGCAACCAATACAGTGTTATTCGAAACGATTCAAACCAGCGCAATATAACAATTCAGACTTACACGACAGAATGATTCAGACTACACTAACAAGATTAAACAAACCAATAATTTACATCCTTTCAAACCAAATATTGGAATCCAATCAAATGGAATTCAATGAAATAAAATCCAATGAAATAAAATCCAATGAAAGTTGGTGTGAAGAATTACGCTATTTGGTTTGAGAGGATGTGAATTAGTGGTTTGTTTAATTTTGTTAGTGTGGTCCGAATCATTCTGTCTTCTTGGTCTGAATTGTATTGTCGCGTAGGTCTGAATCGTTTCGATTAACAATGTACAGATTGGCTTAAATAAGAAATAGAACCTATTGGTGCAAAATGGGTGTTTGCTTTAAGAGGATCAAGGGGTATATAAGACAAGACTTGTGGTATGGAAATTTTGAGAAAAGAAGGTATTGATTACCTGAAAACATTCTATGCAGTCATAAGGTATGGGTTTATCTGGAACTACATCAGAAAGCTTGAGGACAATATCACCAAGCAGGTGTTATGTTCTTTTAATACATTTACGCCTAGCTTCTTATATTCGTTGATGGTTTCTCAAGAGAGGAGCCGGAGTGGCTTATATACCTTTGAGAGAAACGTGGAACCAAAGAACTCTCCACCAGAACATTGGGAAGCATTATTCTGGAATGTTCGAAAGAGGCCATCGGAGTACTTCGTGTATAGATGGCCAAACGCCGTATCACCTTTGTAACCATATTCGGACTGAGAGGCTTCATAATACCCTCATAGACAGGACCCTGCCTATGGCGGATCTAACAGCAGGTGGAATATGTGACCACATCCTATTTCATATTTGTATTTGAAACACCTCCTCAGCTTGGTACCCAGGTTTTCGTGGCACTTTTGAGAACACACCAAAACGATTGTCGCCATTTGGTTCATCAGGACCTTGATTCGTTGATTTGAATAGTTTTAAACAACACTGTAGTGTGATAGTGATAGTGATAGTGATAGTGATAGTGATAGTGATAGTGATAGTGATAGTGATAGTGATAGTGATAGTGATAGTGATAGTGATAATGATAATGATAATGATAATGATAATGATAATGATAATGTCTTCAGAGCTTAAGACAAGACTAGAGTACCCAGATGGATCACTTCTTAAGGATATTGTATGGCAGACTTCCCAGTAGAGTTCTACAAAAGCATTCTAGAGACCTGTAGATTTTTATGATTTCTACTATCATACTACCTTAGATTAGACTGTCATATTTCTGTATACCAGTCTATACCAGTCTATAAGTACCTACCATCTTATGTATGTACTAGTCTATATTGATATACTTCTCGTAGTCCACAGTATAGTCTCTTATCATATACTCATGGCAATTAGGAGAATATACAAAGTGCCCACTTTAGACTGAGTTGAGGTGGAGAAGATTGTTAAACAAAAGGCCATCAATAATTAGTCAAGAATTAGTCATAACAATTCTAATGTAATATGCAAGATCTTCTAAATGTAGATTATAGGCATGATATGTTGATGTGCTCTGTCTGAATACCATAATGTTCCAATCAATATACTGTCCAATGTTCTCCAAGTACTGCAACTTGTAAGAAGCATCATAGTGGTCAAGTAGTCCATGAGCTTACGGTCAGTATACATTAGTGATAGATATTGAGTTGAGATGGAGGGATGGAGGAGAAGACTTTAAGTGGTTTCAGAAATCATCTTATATTTATGTATTTAAGAATCCACATCTCTTCGTTCTATTTACATGCCACTCCTTTATTTACACCTTATTTTCGGTCATTTTAATCCTCCTTCATTTCAATACTCCTTCATTTCATCCTCCTTCATTTCAAACCTCTTTCATTTCAAACCTCCTTCATTTTCAGTGAGTCAATGTGTCAATTCAAAGACTTGGAGAAATCAAATAATCATCAACGTATCATGATATCACAAGTAACTTCCCTTTGGGAGCTTATAATTCACCCATGGTTTCGATCTCTTGAACCCTAATCTCTTGATAATTTGTGAATGACTTGATGTGAGGTTCCTGCTTCAATCCATAGATTCCATATTAAGACTTGCTGACTCTGAGGACTAGATGTTCTTAACACCTTAATTAGTCGTTGATTGATATCAGTCAGTCAGTCAGTCCGTCTTCCCTATGTCACACAATCACACAATCAGTCACTCTAACTATGTATATGTCTGTCTTTATCTCTTCTAGGTCACTCATTCATTCAGTCACTTAGTCAGTCATTCAGTCAGTCATTCAGTCAGTCAGTCACTTAGTCAGTCAGTAACTCACTCATACTCATTCACTTCTTCACTTCTTCACTTCTTGACTTCTTGACTCAGTAACTCACTCCTTCACTCAGTCAATCAGTCAATCAGTCACTCAATTAATCAGTCAATCAGTCACTCACTCACTCACTCAATCAATCAGTTAATCACTCACTCACTCAGTTAATCACTCACTCACTCAGTTAATCACTCACTCACTCAGTTAATCACTCACTCACTCAGTTAATCACTCACTCACTCAGTCAATGTCATTCACTCACTCACTCACTCATTCACTCACTCATTCACTCACTCACTCCTTCACTCGCTCTCGCTCGTTCAGTCGTTCAGTCGTTCAGTCGCTCGCAAGTTAGTTATGGAGTAACTTCAACCCCAATGGCTTTAGCAGTAGACACCACTGCTCCACAAATAGCACGCAAATCCACATCCTTATGTCTATCATCAGTCTTCTTTATCTTCGCAATCTCATAAACATGCTTCAATGAAATCTTGCCCACAATATTCTTGGTAGGCTGATCACTTCCTTTCTTCACATTGGCGGCCTTCATCAAAAGCCATGATGTGGGAGGCGACTTCATTTCGAAAGTAAACGTACGGTCTGGCTTAATGGTTAGAAGCACAGGCACGGGCGTACCGGGCTGGAGGTTTCCGCTGCGCGCATTAAATTCTTTACAGAAATCAATGGCCTTCACACCTTTAGATCCTAAGGCTGGTCCAACTGGAGGCGCTGGTGCTGCTTGTCCTGCTCCGACCACCAACTTAACCATAACTCTTTTAGCTGACATGATTGATTGTGATTGGTTAGTTTTTGGTGTTTGCGTTTTTGTGTTTGTGTTTTAGGGGTTTGTGTTTTTGGGGGTTTAGTAGGGTATGGCGTTAAGTAAGGGTTGGGGGTTTACCAGGGGGGCTTGTTAGAGAGTGTAGTAGGTAGTGGTTGTAAGTTTGTAGTAGTTGAGGAGACGAGATGGTGAGAATTTCGCACACCCGTACCTCCGAGAGTATACTCGTCATACGTACAGGCACTCCCAACTTCCACTCCCACTCCCACTTTCACTGGATAATTTTACTGATCTGTTACTTTACTGGCTACTAATCTGTTACTGTACTGCTTATTATAGTACTGGTTACTG
Organism: Metschnikowia matae var. maris; assembly: GCA_002370695.1. Taxonomy (NCBI): domain Eukaryota; kingdom Fungi; phylum Ascomycota; class Pichiomycetes; order Serinales; family Metschnikowiaceae; genus Metschnikowia; species Metschnikowia matae. The sequence continues at coordinate 13,492 of NKZH01001813.1, read as the reverse complement.
TAATTCTATGTCACTGAGGTATTGTCGACTGAGGATATTAACTGACATTTCCACAAGTATTCTGTCATATGTCTTCGGTGAATCTCAGACGTGAGTTGTTGCTTCTATGTTCACCTGCCCACAACGTGCTGGGTTGTCTTTGGAATAGAAACTCATCGCCCAGATCGTACTCTGACCCGGGACTGTAGCTTTCCTCGGCAATATCGTTTCGTGGGTATGGTGTCTCTTCAACCCCCGCGCCATCGCCGCCCATCTGACGCGGACTGGTGTCCAGTAAACTACCTTGTCCGACTGAGTTGTACCTGGAATGGCCTTGCGATCCAAGTGCTGAGCTGCGGTTACCACTGTTCTGGCCCATTGTGGTGGACGCTGACCGGAACACCGAGTCGAGGTTGTTGCTGTTGGTGACTCCACGATATTCAAAATCGGAGTTGGTTCCCGCCGCTTCACCTGGTCCTGCGGCCGCGGCTGCCAAAGCACTACTGACGTTGTTCCTGGATCCTAATGACCCATGCTGGTTTTCCAAGTCTCCGAAGCCGCTCATTCGGTTAGATCCTCCGAATGAGGACCCTCCCTTGGACCCAAAGATCTTCTTGAACCCACTGGACTTTTCAATCTCATCACTATCGTCAGCAAAATCAGGAGAAATGTTCTCCATCTTCTTGCCACGTTTCTTGAGGAAGATAAAGAAGGCCAAGCCTCCAATCAACACCGTGCCTCCAACTCCTCCCACAACACCTCCAATGATTCTGTTGTTTCTGGGCGAGATACCTGATCCACCCGAGTCTGAGTTGGCATTGGCAGCTGTCGGGACCGTGATAAGCGTGGTGATGGTTGTGTCCGGCAAAACACTGATGGTGGAAATGTACGACCCAGCCGTACGAGACGCAGAAGATGGAGCTGGGGTAATGGACGACTGGCGTTCAGAGGTGGAGCTCTCATCTTGCGAAGACACTTCGCTCAAGCTAGCGGACGACAGAGTTCGCCTAGATGATGAATCTTGCAGCGACGAATCTAATGTAGATGCAGTTTCGGTCTCAGAGGCAGTGCTGGACCAAGACCATGAGCTGCTAGACAGGTCAGCCGAAGAAATAACCGACGACGCTTGGTTCGAGGAAGAGGATGATGCGGCATCCGAGCTGGATGATGGTGCAGATGATGACGATGATGGCGATGCTGAGGATGATGGTGCAGACGACGACGAAGAGGACGCCGAAGATGGTGAAGAAGATGCCCGCGCAGAAGACGACGTAAACACGGAAGATGACGGCGATGTCAACGACGACACGAGGGAAGAAACACCAGGGGCTGAGGATAAAAAAGATGAAGAAGGGGCAACACTGGGAAAAGAAGCCACAGATGAAGCCACAACACTCAGAGGCAGAACACTACTGAAAAGCGACATGGAAGAAGGGCTAGTAGTAGACTGAGACGAAGCCTGAGAGGGCGCAGAGGAAAACACAAAGGAAGGGGAATTCGAGGCGAGGTTAGACAATGAGTTAGCAGTAGGGGATATTGACATGGAAGAAGTTGCGGATGCAGATAGGATGACGTAGCTCGGATCAGACAGAGAGAAAGAAGGCAGTCTCTGAGATAGTTCCGAAATGAATTGGGATGCAGTAGTGATGAGTGGCGTGGACGTCGTCCCGTTGGGATCTAATATTAGACTCATAGGAGGAAAAAAATCTGGAAAAGCTCACTCTAGGGCATGGATGCAGGACCAGGCTATTTTTAGGAGTCAATGAGGAATGTTACCGCCAAAGTATGAGGAACCAAGTCGAAAGGACAAGGAGGATGCTAAAAGAAACAAAAAATGAAAATGCTAAGATGGAAAGAAAACAACTGACAGGAGAGCAAAAAAATTTAGAAGACGGGGGTCGAGGGGGTGCGGTTGTGGGCTTTATCAACTATAGGCGTGCGTCAGGAAGGAGCGCATTGCAAGGGGGATAACGCAGTAGGCAAGTGACCGAAAAGAGCGCAATATCAAAGAATACCCAGGCCAACTTTGGGGGGAGCGGCGAGGACCACCTATTAATAGTGCGACGCATGATGCGCTTCCATGGCAAGTATCACTTCTGAAACACCTCTGAAGAAGCATCATGCAAAATGTGAAGCAACATTCAAGCAACACAAAGTCAATTCCTCGCAACAAGGGGTGCATGAAGTAAGGAGTGCAAGAGCCCAGGGCCCAACTACATAAAGGGCGGGAATCCGGTGAGGTTTTTAGAGTCGGCCAAATATATATATATATATATTTTTTTTTTATTCCAAATAAAAGGTCGGTACGGATCTGGGTTATTTTTGATGATTGTTTCAGCTTCGTTTATTTAAAGTTATGTGATGCTTGTCATCTCTATTGCATTGGTTTCAGGACGCGGCAAAATTGCGCCAGGGGGTGTGATGGCCTCCAAAAAGTCTGCTCGGAACCTCCTCGTACCTTCCGCCAAGTGCAACTAATGAACTGCGTCGCGCACTTGGTATTGCAGATTTCGCGATATGCATGCACGCTGCATCCCTTCGAGCAGCAAGAGACTCGCTTGGCGTGGGGCCCCCGAGCTTCCGTGCTTCTGCTGGTGCTTGGTACATGTGAAGCTACAGTCGTTGAGTTTTAGAAAAAAAGAGCCGTGCTCACTATACTTACTTACTTACTTACTTACTTACTGACTCAGTTACTGTGAGAATGGTGCCTTTCAATTTCTTCTTTGTTTGGTATCGCAATCGCACACTCTATTTTTTTTAGATTTCAATTGATTCATCTGCGTCTTGCATACAAAGCAGCATCTTGTCCAGCAAGAAAGACAAAAGACAAAGACAAAAGACAAAAGACAAGACAAAAGACAAAAGACAATTGAACTGAACCTGGACTGAACATAGAAAGAAACTCTTGATTTCTAATCTAATTGCTTCTTTCAATACTTACAATACTTGGAGATTTTAGCGCTACTCGAAGAATTCCGTTCCCCCCCCTGGCTTTCCTTTTTCCGGATCTCTATTCCTTTTTCCTTGGGAATTTCCTACTTTGTCCACTCATTTTTTTTTTGGGCTTATCTATTGGCACACTACAAAAGACAACAAGAAAAAAAAAAAAAAAACGAGAGCTACTTTTCCACAAGAATTCCAATGGCACTTATATGCAGTTTTCCCCTGGCATATCTTATGTGAACCGTGGCTTCTTTCCTTCATGAGGTGGTCGTAAGGAGAAGCCGTGGTGACCCGCTTAAGCGCTTTACATCTTTATTAGCCCGTTCTGCATGGTGTCTCAGCTCTGGTGTGTATGAAGTCTCGAACACGGCATACACTTTACCTCAATCAGGAAATTGAATTAATTACTGCAAAATCAGGAATTCCTTAAATTCCATCAATTCAAGAAACCAAGGTTTAGGCGTTTCAAGATTCAGGATTTTGGGATCAGGTTTTGGGATCAGGATTTTGGGTTCAGGATTCTGGGTTCAGGATTCTAAAAGGTTCTACTGATTTTATTTGTATTGGTGATTATTATGATTATTGATTACTGAGTTTTAATTGGTGACGTGAATGAACACTGATCATGACTCATGATTTTAAAGATCATGAGCTACAGATTTGCAGGATACCCATTTCTAAAAGACATTCACTTTGTCACGATCATGAAGTGATAAGAGTTGAATGATGAGATCATCGCATTGACCCTCTGATTGAAGGACAAAATGAAAGGAATTGCAAGGGCGGATTGAAAGGGATTGGAATGGGGAAAGTGTCTGGTCGAGACTTGCTCGTATTATGACCATAAGGTATTTGGCCTGGCCTCAAGAATCTATTGGCCTGGCCTGCTCCAACAACTCAAGAATTTATCGGAACTGGGACTGTTCCGGCGATCAGAACAGAAGGAGGCTATTGCATCTGAATGGCCTGGAACCCCTTTCCGCTGACTACGCCGAGCCAGTCGTCGGAGCCATTTTTCCAGCACACCGTGTTGACCTCCATGTCGTCAGAATATGCAAGCACAGGGGTATCGATCACCGGGCGGCCTTCCTTGGAAGTACGTTGGCTGATCCCCAGAGAGCAGTCCCACAAAAGAGCCTGGCAGTCATCGCCTCCAGTGGCCAACATATTGCATGAAGGATGCCAGGCGATGGAGTTGATGGCACTGGTACTGACACCATCAAACAGCCCATCAAGTGTGATCACAGGCACACCAGGCATACGCATATCAATGATAAGAACCTGGTTCAGGTTTACCCCCACCGTGGCCAAGTGGTGTTCGTCAATATTGGACGTCAGAAGTTTCAAGAGCGCATGCAGGTTATAGTGGGACAGCTTGTTCTCTGGCGTGGAGAGGCTGCAAGGCTCATAGATGATGGTGGAGTGTTCTAAAGATCGAAGGTCAAATACTCGCATAGACCCATCGTTGGATACACTGGCAAACACGTTGGTGCTTCTGTGGATGAACTTGACATCAAACACCTCCAGATCATGAGCAATCAACTGCGTCTTAACCTGTGCCGTGTCCTTATTCTTGCCTTGCGATCGGGACCGGCTCAAGTCCCAGACTGTACACGTGGTATCCACCGACAGAGTGATGATGGTGCATGGATCAGTTTTATTCCAATCAAATGATGTGACAGGAGGAAACGTGTTGATGTCGTATGCCTCAGACCCAGACCCAGCATTGGCCGTGGAGTTATTGGCCAAGAGATGAGTCTGCACCAAACCACCAGCTCCCAAATTTTGATCATCAAACTTATAAAGACGCAAAACTTCGGAGGATGTGGCAAGGCGGTCAGTGCCACGTGGATCCCATTGCATATGAGTCACGGGATAATCCACCAGAGTTTCAGCCACGGCCGAGAACTGGAACCCCGGAGTTTCACCATTCTTTTCAGCACCTGTTCCATCATGATATTGTTGTTGTTGTTGATTTTGATTTTGATTTTGATGTTGTTGGTTCTGATGTTGTTGGTTCTGGTACTGGCGTCCGTGTACCACCTGGAGTTTATTCTGGTAGCTCTCACGAAAAGAGCTAAGGGCCACGAACTCTCCATCACCATTTGAAGCCCAGTCGGCACAATAAAGTGGGTACAGAGAAGCAAAACATGATGAGCGGGAAAGACCATGAGCCAGTGATGATGAGTCAAGGTCATTAACATTGATTTGTCGTTGTGGTGGAGGAATGGAGCCAGGCACGTGATGCAAGTAACCCGGCAGAAGACCATTTCCCAGTGTGGTATTTCCAGGCATACCATTGGACAGGAGTCCATTTCCCAGAACCCCCGAAACAGACGTGCGTTTGTTGCGAGTGTTGTACCAATCCATGAGGAGAGAATTGAAGTTAAGGATGGGTGAAATCCTTGAGATCCCTGGCGCGGTGCACGGGTGCGCGGTCTCCACTTGCTGCTTTCTCACAAGCTGCAAATCAGCAAGTCCAGGATAGGATTTCATTCCCCTAACGGGAAATGAAATCCTGAATCAAATCAAACTGATTGTTTTGAGTTTGAAAACTGGATCAAAAAAAAGTGGTGTCAAAAAAGTGGTGTCAAAAAAGTGGTGTCAAAAAAGTGGTGTCAAAAAAGTGGTGTCAAAAAAGTGGTGTCAAAAAAGTGGTGTCAAAAAAGTGGTGTCAAAAAAGTGGATCAAAATAAAGTGGTGTCAAAAAAGTGATGTGGTCAAAAAAGTGATGATGTGGGATTGAATGAGAGTTTGATTTTAGAATGGAAATTCACTAAAGAAAATGAAAACTCTGAGTTATTGAAGACCACTTTGTGGTGTCAAAATGGGATGTTCTCCTTCTTGAAACACGTTTATGAAGCCATACTTCATGCACTATTATGAAGGATATATTGATATGAAGGATATATTGTTATAGAGGATATATTGATATGTTCTTCAATACTAATATTGCTCAAGCCTTATAGGCATAAATGTATTAAAAGAACATAACAAGCGCAATAAAGTAGTATTAATATGATGGACCTATCTACTATGTCTACTATGTCTATGTCTAACAGTGTAAAGTACATTACTACTAGTGTAGAGTAGTGGTGGTAGTAAGTCAATATGAGTACATAGAGTAGTACATAGAGTTACACATACACAATAGAATTAGTAGTATAGAAAAGGAGATCATAATAGAAGTAATGGTAGTACGCAAAGAGTACATAGTGTAGTACATAGTGTAGTAGTAGTACATAGTCTAGTACATAGTCTAGTACATAGTCTAGTACATAGTGTAAATAGTGTAGTAGTAGTACACAAAGAGTACATAGTTGAAATAGAGTAGTAGTAGTACATAGTCTAGTAGTAGTCTAGTAGTAGTACATAATGTAGTAGTAGTACATAGTCTAAGAGTAGTACATAGTCTAAGAGTAGTACATAATGTAGTAGTAGTACATAGTCTAGTAGTAGTACATAATGTAGTAGTAGTAAATAGTGTAGTAGTAGTACATAGTCTAGTAGTAGTACATAGTGTAGTACATAGTGTAGTAATAATAAAATCTTGCTGCATTTAAAGAGTTCTATAGTTAGATTCTTTATGGAGCAAATATCTATACTGATAGTTTCCATATCAATTATATCTATACATTATCTGTTAGATCCACCATAGACAGTAACCTATCTATTGAGATATTATGAAACCTCTCTACCTGATACAATGGGTATTGTTTTTTAGTATTCTATTCAGACTTATACTCCGCCTTAGTTCATTATACGGAGTAACAGAATCAGTTAAAGTGATTGAGTATCAGAATCAGTTAAAGTGATTGAGTAGCAGAATCAGTTGAGGTGATTGAGTAGCAGAATGAAGTTCTCCAAGTAGATCTCATCGACTCTTCTGAAGTTTCCTATGACGGTGCTCACTATGTGCTCACTATTGTTGATCGTTTCTCTCGATATGTGTATGGATTTCCTATTGTTTCCAAGCTGGATGCAGCCCCAGCCATTAAAGATTTCATTGAGTCCAGTTTTACTTCTCTCCGAGCCTCTCACTATCCCAGGGAATTACGTTCAGACAATGGCACTGAGTTTGTCAACCAGGACTTCAAAACTCATCTCGCTGAACGAGGTATTAAATTCAGTGTTACGCAAGCATACTCGCTGAGGTGATTAAGATAATGATTGTTAAGGAGTTGTTCCGTAGACCCCTAAGATTTGGGAATACACTAAACAAGCAGTTCCCATTTCTCGATTAAGGAATCATCGACGAATGATCATAGTAACTAGAGTACCATACGTAACTAGAGTACCATACGTAACTAGAGTACCATACGTAACTAGAGTACCAGACGTAACTAGAGTACCAGACGTAAAAAGAATCTAACACTGTCTGTTATGGTCTTTATAACGTATGTTGTCTTAAACTCTTAAATTCGTTGATGGTTCCAAGGCTCATAACCTTTTGCAGTTGCGCACTCAGCAAGATTGACAGGTGTTTAAGAAGTGAGACAAGTTTCTTAGTCAAGTGTGTCTTCAAATAGGGTGAAGTCACACTCTCTACATCTGTTTGTGTAGTTCCCATGGCTGTAGTCATCTTATTGATACCTGTTGAGCGTTACCATACACTCCTTCATAATTAGGAACTGTTTTGACGTTGGCTTCCAATAACTCTTTCAAATATGGTGCTTCAGTGCTCCTCTTAGATCACGTATATTCTTTCTAAACTAGATAACCGAGATCTTCTTTTCACAATTGATCTATACTCAGACTCATCGCACTCTTCCTGCAGTTCTTCTTCTGTAAGAACATGAAGACGTTCCTTGTGTTTTCCTGGTGTATAAGTATTCCGCATTCCTCCTTTTCCAGCATACGGCTTTAGCTTGTAAATGTAATCCTCAAGATTTAAGCCAATGAAATTGTCCCCGACTTCTAAATTCATTCCCAAAAACTTCTTCGGTGTTCCTAAGTCCTTCATGTCGAAATTCTTGGAGAGGTCTGACAGTACCTTCTTCACACATGAGTTATCTGGTCCGAGAATCAATATATCGTCAACGTATAGCGCAATCATGAGCAACTTCCCTTTGTGGGGTTTGTAATATACGCACGGTTCTGATATGCATCTTTTGAACCCAAACTTCACTATGACCTCATGAATGACCTGATGCCAAACACGAGGGGCCTGCTTCAATCCATATAGAGACTTCCTTAATCGGAGGACTAAATGTTCTTTTCCTGTTTGAACATAACCTTCTGGTTGTCTCATATAGATTTCTTCCTCTAGTACACCGTTCAAGAACGCAGTGGTGACATCCATCTGTCTTATCACCAACCCTTGCTTCACTGCAATGGCTAGGACCATCCTTAAGCTCTCGTATCTGATCACCGGAGAGAATGTTTCTTGGTAATCAATACCTTCCTTCTGGAAGTTACCTAAGACCACAAGTCTTGCTTTGTGTACACCGTTATCTTTTAGTGCGAATACCCACTTGGCACCTATTGGTTTCCGGCCTTTTGGTAATTCGACTAACTCAAACGTTCCATTCGTATCTATTCTTAATCTTCGGGATTGATACCGTGGTTTATATAACTTTGAGAGAAACGTGGCATCAAAAAACTCTCCACCAGAACAATGGGAAGCTTTGTTGTGGAATGTTCGAAAGAGGGCTTTGGATTCACGACTTTGTCACAACAATCAAATACCCGGTTGGTCACGGCATTTGTACTAGAAACGACTAGAATTAGACACGACTAGAATTAAACACGACTAGAATCAAACATCGTAGGCTCCATATTGTATCTATAGGTAGTGTACTACCTATGGTGGATCTAAGATTATCAGAGAGTCAGACATTACACACATAAGGAATTTATACTTTAGTAATCACTTGTTTTGGTGACACTCTGAGATTTTGTTTTTCTTTTTTCAGTGGTTTCTTGTATATTATTACTGTATCGTATCTCATTTCACTATCGGTTATGTCAGTAGTGGGTCATAGACGATGACTAAATTGAATCTTGATGACCAAATGAAGGTTCTAAATTCTACAACCTACTCCTGCTTGAGCTCTCACGGCCGAAACCTCATTACTGACCAAATTTTGTCTACTCATTGTTCCAAGGTGGAAATATATTTTTTACAATACGACAAGAAGACTGGGACTACCATATCTCTGGATGAACACCAAAAGCATACTTCCACATCTGTGTTAGAGGATTTACCATACGTGTTCTTTGCCAATCTTGATGGAGCTATGATACCCCTTGGGTCCCGTGTCGCTCCTAATGATGGAGTTAGTTACAGTCAGTTGTGTTACAGTCAGTTGTGTTACAGTCAGTTGTGTTACAGTCAGCTGTGTTACAGTCAGAAGAATACTTATTGCTGGTAGTAATTACGTGCACGTCTAAAATGCCCCGGCATGAGTAGAACTGCATGTTTCGGACTCTGATACATAGTGCAATACATAGTGCAATATATAATGACTTCGCCGAAGTCACTATACAGTGTTATTCGAAACGATTCAGACCTACGCGACAGAATGTTCAAACCACACTAAGCAAATTTCAACAACCCAATAGTTCGAGAATTTCCTGGTTTTAATACTTAATAAAGATTTCACATAAACGGTTTATTTTAAATCCTGGATTGTTGACAATTTTAAAGGCGTAAGTACTATACTTTGTCAATTATTGGTCTGCTTAATTTTGTTAGTCTGGTTTGAAATATATTGCCGCACTGGTTTGAAGAGTATTGAAAAAGACTGTAAATGAACATGAGACTCATATACAGTGGTATTGGAAATGATTCAGACCTACGCGACAGAATGTTTGGGGACCAAGAAGACAGAATGATTCTTTTCGGACCATACTAGCAAAATTAAATAAACCACTCATTCGTTTACTAATTACATAGTACCTCCCAAGTTGTTGTATATAGGATAACCACTTGGAAAAACCAGTTCAGTTTCGTACTGCAAGACTCCGAAATGCAGTATATATATATATTAGGCAATCCTCCAGAGATTTAAGATTTAAGATTTAAGAGTTCAGAACATTGGATTCTAATGAAAGTTGGTGTAGTTGGTGTTTCAACTTGAATTTTAGTATATACAATATACAGGGATACGTAAGTTGTGCCTTACTAGACCAAAGTTTCTAGCTCTGGGCCATTGCCCCTTCTTATGCTCTTCTGGTCGTCAAAGTTCGGTACGGTCTTATTGTTCTGGTTCCACACAGCCCTATTGTTCCATAATAGTCTGCAGTTCCCATTCATCTCGGACACGTACGTGTTTCACTTGTCTGCATATAACAAATCCACGAAGTACCTTGCATCCGTACACGCTAGGTACTCGTTGACATGGTGTGAAGCATTACGTTATTTGGTTTGGTTAAACTAAATTCTGTATCGAAGTCAATAAAATAGCGAAAAAATTTTTCATAACAAAGACACCAATGAGATTTCGAGAAAAGATTTAACAAACAGAGAGGTCATTGGAACGTGCTTTCTTTGAATCACCTGCTGGATTGGACACATTGAATTTAATCTCTGGTTACTGTCAACGTACTAGCACTAGTGACTGTCACAGTTGAAGCAACGCTGATACTTATGGTGTATACGTAGGGCACCTCGCCATACACTGTGGTGGTCACAGTGGCTACCTCCGGACAGTAGGAGTAATATTCGGTATGAGTAACCACAGGTATGGACTCGCATTTGCAGATAGATGAGGTTGAAGTTGAAGTGGGAGTGGTTGTTTTGCTCCACTCCGAAGATTGGACCGTCGAACTGCTGTAAGAATATTCAGATGCAGTATAGTTGTTTTCCATAGAGTAAGTGGACAAGCTTGTAGGTTCTGAAATCTTGGAGACGGAAATTTCCGACAATTGTTTGGAAGCAGGAGATATATTCCCACCATATTCAACTGAAAAAGGCACCAGCAGTGATTCAGGAACATCTTTACCCTCATTATTTGGCTCAGGTATAACTCTCGCAGGAGACCGGGTTTCTTTGTCGTAAGGCAAGAGATATACGTCCACCTCAAAACAATCTGCCATGGGTAAAATACTATAGGCAATCCCACGCACAACCTCATTAGGACCCATGCACGAATAAAAAGGATAATTCAATACCTTCTTTTTGCGGGTAATAACCAATGGCTGTTTCTTGACACTAGGACCACAAACAAAAAGGCCACCTGAAAGGTTTGGTTTGAAATAAAAGAAGCACCCAATAAAATAGTCAGGAAAAGCAGTTGGAAAAGCAGTTGGAAAAGCAGTTGGAAAAGTAGTTGGAAAAGCAATTGGAAAAGCAGTTGGAAAAGTAGTTGTTGAAATGAACAGGTGATTAAAAAGAAACTTAATCAGTTGACAATTTAATGAAGTGACCATTTAATAAAGTGACAATTTAATAAAGTGACCAGGCTGTAAAATGAAATGACCACTTGATTAAATAAACAGTTGTTTGGAAACACCAGTTATTCAGTGATCAGTAGAAGTATAAGTATCGGATAAGAACAAATAAAGAAGTGACCAGTTTTAATTGATTGAATAGTTGACGAAGTGATTAGTTCGGACTAAGTAAGAGTGAGTGAGTGACACAGTACAAGAATTGAGTATATGCTAAGGGGTACGAAACTTTATGAATTATTGGTTTGTTGAATTTTGCTAGTTTTTAGTGTGGTCCAAATCGTTTTATGGCGCTGGTGTGAATTGTTTAGAATAACACTGTACTACTAGTGCAAAGCCTACTGTCGATATTCTTGCTGCTAACCCCAACATCAACGCTACGGTTGCATGCAGAACCTTGGACAACGCCAAGCAATTGGCTGGTTCAGTTGCTAATGCTATTTCCTTGGATGTCAACGACGAAAAGGCCCTTGATGCTGCTGTGGCCAAATCCGACTTGGTGATTTCTTTGATTCCCTACACCCTCCACGAATTGGTGGTTAAATCTGCCATTCGCAACAAGAAGCATGTGGTCACCACTTCTTACATCAATCCCAAGTTAAAGGCATTGGAGAAACAGATCGAGGATGCTGGAATTACTGTAATGAACGAGATCGGTTTGGACCCTGGTATTGACCACTTGTATGCCGTCAAGACCATCGACGAGGTTCACAAGACCGGCGGCAAGATTAAGTCGTTTTTGTCGTACTGTGGTGGTTTGCCCGCTCCAGAAAACTCTGGTAGCCCATTGGGTTACAACTGTACTACTAGTTGATGAAATAGGAATGTTCGATTTAGGAGATCTGGAATTCTTGATTTTTATAGATCGTCCAGATGCACTGGTTTTTTTTATGTCAATCACATGTAAGGCTTTAGATGTTGATCTATTGAGACCACTTCGGTATGGTCCAAAGATTAAAGTAAGTTTTGAACTGAGATCAATATGAACACTAGAATCAGATCTAGAATTAGATGAACACTAGAATTAGATGAACACTAGAATCTGATGAACACTAGAATCTGATGAACACTAGAATCTGATGAACACTAGAATCTGATGAACACTAGAATCTGATGAACACTAGAATTAGATGATCACTAGAATCAGATGAAAGCTAGAATCAGGTTTCCATATCCAAGTACTGGAAATTCAACCAGTTTCCCTTTCCCTCCCTAAAACAAAAAAATTGTTTCATTAACAGTCATGCTTTTCTATATAAAGGAACTAACAATTAAACCCTAGCGTAACTTTCATCCATTATCGACATCCATACCATTTGTTTATGCCTGTTCACTACACTCTAGGTAAGTACTAATTCCATTTGTTAGCGTTATTACTAAATGAAAAGGATGTAATTGTATATAACCTCTTATTGAATTTGTCAATTTTTAATATTTTTAAAGATTGATATATAAATATTTGGGTTGAGCTAAATTGGAATTGAACCAATATGGATTACTTAAAAGGTCACTGTCTTAACCATTAGACTATTAGCTCATTATATACAACCCATTATATGGGAATATAGATATATATTTGACTTCGGAAAGAATTGAAATTTACACCAGTCCCGCTTCAAGCGAATGCTCTACCATCTAAGCTACAAAAGCAAATCAAGAGCCAGTAGAATCGAACTACTATAACATGTGTTGAAGACATGGACTTTACCATTGAGTGATACTCTTATTATAAATTAGGTCATATAGGAATCGAACCTATGGCTCATTATTGTAAGAACTGAGATTTCACCTCTAATGAAGTAAATCCACATTCAAATGGACCATCTTTTTCAATATAAGAATTAGATGTTGAAATTAAATAATTAATAATAATAAAAACACAAGCTACGATTGGAGCTAAATATAAATAAAATGTAAACATATTAAATAGTTATTGTTATGTTCTTTTAATACATTTATGTCTGGCTTCTTATATTCGTTGATGGTTCCAAGAGAGAGGAACCGGAGTGGCTTATATATACCTTTGAGAGAAACGTGTGACGGAAAAACTCTCCACCAGAACAATGGGAAGCATTATTCTGGAATGTTCGAAAGAGGCCTCTGACTGACGACCGTATCACGGCTTGTGTAGTAGACACTAAGAGAATCGGACATCATAGGCTCCATAATACCTTCATAG